>BMAO01037308.1:0-22889 GCA_019973975.1 Trichonephila clavata
TCAACTTTAGTTGCTACTGCTCCTAGTGACAAATCATCATCAAAATCAACTCCATCACAGCTCTCTGTAAGCACAGAAATTAGCCATGGGTCTATTTTAAATTCGCCACAAAACTCAGATGCTAATTCTTGATAGATTTCAAAATACTTAAATTTCTGCCTGCTATGCCAACCGTATAGTGGGCTTGGTACTATATCTTGCTTTACGTCTTTCAGCGTGTCTGGAATGTGGCTCGTCATATCATGGTTCAGTATAATAACATCAGGCACAAATCCTGAAGTTGTCTTTAGCAGAGAGTTTTCTTTCACAACAGTTTCATACTGTTCTATTAAATTGTATACTTCATTATGTAAAAGGCCAATTCTAGTTTCAAAACCTGCGAGTTGCAGTACTTTCTCTATAACAAATACGTTTTCTATATACATTTTATTGCGTGTATAATTTTCCGGTATTATAAGAACCTTTTTGTATTGGTGTCTTTTAAAGTAGCTTTTTATCAATCTTGCTGCCATTGTTCTTGATTCTTCACTTAAGTTATTGAATCCTGCAGGAAATAAATTAGCGTCCACTGGGGCAATTTTGTAGCTGGAGTTTCTAAGATCTATAGAGCTATAAAATGGCGATGTAAGGCCATTAAATTTTGCTTCGAACCAATTATTTATACTTTTTTCCAAATCTGGGTGAATTATGTTTTGCATCTACACTTTAAATGTTATAAGGAAGGTATTATATTATAAGCTATAATTAAACATATTTAGCAAATTTGACTAAAGATTAAAGTATAATGGGATTCTTATTTAAAGTGATAGAAAAATGATTCAACACGATAACAATAAAATGTATGGAACTACTATACTGTCAATTAGAAAAGATAAAAGCGTAGTAGTAATAGGTGATGGACAGGTTTCACTGGGCCACACTGTTATAAAATCTGGAGCAAAAAAAGTTAGGCGTCTTTCTGGTGATTCCGTAATTGCTGGATTTGCCGGGGCAACAGCCGACGCATTTACTCTTTTTGAAAGATTAGAATCTAAACTTGACAAGCACCCAGGGCAATTAATGAGGGCATGTGTTGAACTTGCAAAAGACTGGAGAATGGATAAATATCTAAGAAAATTAGAGGCTATGATGATTGTTGCAGATAAATCTATTTCATTAGTAATTACGGGAACAGGTGATGTTCTTGAACCTGAAGATGGAATCGCAGCTATTGGCTCTGGGGGAAATTTTGCTCTATCTGCAGCAAGAGCTTTAATTGACATTAAAGGAATATCAATAGAGGAAATTGCGAAAAAGGCTATGAAGATAGCTGCTGATATATGTGTTTATACAAATCATAATGTGATTATTGAAAAAATAGAGGAGTGATATGTCTTCCAAGCAAAAAACTTTATGCACCAATTTTTCCAATCAGCCTATAACCCTTTCAGAAGGACGGTCTTGTAGTAGTGACACCTACGATGAAAAAAATGACCTCTATAAAGATACTAAGAGTGGTTTTGATTCAAATGACAGCGATGTTCAAGTTAATAACAGTACTCAAGTTTTGTTAGATGACCTGCCACCACAGAAGATAGTTAAAGAATTGGACAGATTCATAATCGGACAGGATGATGCAAAGCGTGCTGTTGCTATTGCGCTCAGAAATCGTTGGCGTCGCAATCAGGTTCCATTTCCATTGCGTGATGAAATCATACCTAAGAATATATTGATGATCGGTCATACAGGGGTTGGTAAAACTGAAATAGCTCGCCGCTTAGCAAAACTTGCCGGTGCACCGTTTATAAAAATTGAGGCAACGAAGTTTACTGAAATAGGATACGTTGGACGTGACGTTGATTCGATAATACGTGATTTAGTTGATGCAGCAATAGTTTTAGTTAAAGAGAAAGCCCGTAAAGCCTTAGCTAAAAAGGCTTTAATTTTAGCTGAGAAAACAATAGTAAACTCTATGGTAGGCGAAGATGCAACCGAAGAGAGTAAAAAAATTTTTAGAGAAAGGTTGAGGAATAAAGAGTTTGAGGACGGAGAAGTTTCTATTAACGTCAGAGAGAGCAAGAGTATGTTACCTACTTTCGATATACCAGGCATGCCAGGTGGGCAAGTTGGTGTGATGAATGTAACAGAAATAATGGGCAAGGTGTTTAACGGGAGCAAAAAAACAAAAACTATTACGGTGAAGGTAAAAGAAGCGCGTGAAATATTAATTAATGAAGAAAGTGAAAGGCTAATGGATGAAGATAAGATAATCAAAGAAGCCATTGATCTTGTTAGTAATGACGGTATAGTATTTTTGGATGAAATAGACAAAATTGCAGCGCGTACAGAAGTAAAAGGTGAAGTAAACAGAGAAGGAGTGCAACGCGATCTGTTACCATTACTTGAAGGAACAACTGTTACAACTAAGTATGGCCATGTAAAAACAGACTATATATTATTTATTGCATCTGGTGCTTTTCATCAGTCTAAACCATCTGACCTCTTACCGGAATTGCAGGGCAGATTACCGATCAGGGTAGAACTTAAGGCACTTACTCAAGAGGATTTAATAAGAATATTAAAGGAACCAGAATCTAGTTTGTTAAAGCAGTACATAGCTTTAATGAAAACAGAAAATGTGACGCTTAAGTTCACTGATGATGGTATAAAAACCATAGCTGAAATAGCGTTTACAGTTAATAGGCAAGTGGAAAATATAGGTGCAAGAAGGCTTCACACTGTCATGGAGAAGCTTTTAGATGAGATAAGTTTCATTGCTTCTGAGAAAAATAGCGAAAAATTCATTATAGACAGCAAGTATGTAAAAGATAAACTTGAGTCAATTTCGAAGCAGCTTGATTTATCTAAGTTTATACTTTAGGAAAAACGAAAAGCCTACTTTAAGTAGTATAGAAAGTGTTCAGAAGGTCAGCCAGTAGACCTAAAATTTCAGCTATATTCTTTAGGCTGTTTTTCAACAGTAGAATGGTGTGCTGCGACCTCTTGCTTAACATCTAAGCTTAAGTCAATTATTGAGATATTTTCTTCATCATAATCTATGTCTTTTATTAACATATCGTCAGTAATAGTCAAAAGGTCAGGCGGAGAAAGAATAGTTCTTTTATTACCAGCTCTCATTCCCACAACTCCAAGCTCTATAGCAAGTGGTATTTTTTTATCGCCAACCCTAAATTGCACTGTTTGATCTTTGGCTATATATTCTCCATTATGCTCCTTTACGCTATATTTAACCGATATCTCATCACCGCACCTTACTTGTTTTCCAGTCTTGTTAATTAAGTCATTAAAAACCATCAGATTATTTACTGAGTCGGGATATTTATCCTTTATTTCGATCAGTTTGACGTAATAAGAATTAAAATTCATTTTGTTATCATTGGCAATAGTAACTACACGCTCTCCGCCTTCTTTCATACCTATTACCCCTAAACTCACTTCTTTTAGGTTATCTTGACCTATTTTCAAAGTAACATCAGAAACTTTGCTAGGGAGTGTTGCTAAGTTATTATTAGAAATTTTATATATTTGCAATAGGACTTCCAGGCCACAAAAAGCCTTGCTGCCACTGCCTTCAGTAATTTCATAAAAATTTATTGAATCTTCTTCTTTTTGCTGCGTCATTTCTTCTAAATATTCTGTCAGCCCATGCTTTTCAATATAGCGGTCAAGTGCTGATTCAAGTATTGGCTTCACTAGGTAATATGCTATCGTCTGTATCAAACCACCATGCGTGGCATTTATCTCATAAAGCTTGTCCTTTTTTTCCGGTTTACCTTTGTTTATATAGACAATAGTAAACACAAAAGTAGAAGTTAAAGTGAGAATCGTTACTACGGAAATAAGCATTTGTAATATAATTTTTCTAACCATCTTTCTTTACTTGATTCAATAAATCATATAAATAATTAGTATCCCCTGAAAGCGCACTCAAATTATCCAAGCCTTGTTTAAAGAGGCCGTCTATATAGTCCTCTACTTCACTTTTACCAAGCACAGACATTAGGTTATTTGTTTTATCTTGTTTGTAGTCTTCAATATCATCCTTAGCTTGAAAGATAAGCCCTAGGTTTATCCCGTAGTTATATAACGCTTTACGTTGCTTATCTGTAGCATTCCCTATTATAGCACCTATTTCACATGAAGCTGCAAATAGTTTTGCGGTTTTCATCAAATGAATTTCTTTTATTTTGTTAAAATCTGCACCAATATCTAAAACCTGTCCTCCTACCATTCCCCTAATTCCTATTGCTTGAGAGAGCACTTTTATGATCTCACAGCGTTTCTCATTTAACGCAGATAATACCTCAAAAGCCAGAGTAAGTAGTGCATCTCCGGCAAGCACTGCTGTTGCTTCATCAAATTTTTTATGGCAGCTTAGCTGGCTTCTGCGAGTATCACTGTTGTCCATGCACGGTAAATCATCGTGAATTAGAGAGTAAGCATGAACAAATTCAATTGCTGCAGCAACTGATATTACTTTTTTAGCTTCCGCGTTAAACACTCGCGATGAAGCTACGACTAAAAAGGAGCGTATATGTTTTGCAGGAGCAAGGAGTATATAACGCATAGCTGATATAAGCTTATTCTCGCTATTTTCTGGTAAAAGTTTATTTACTTCTACAATAAGCAAATTTTTTGTTGTTTCGTCTAGCATTTTTGAATTGTTAATTGTTTAGCACGTAACGCTAGCCAGCTAGGGCAGTAGAAAACTTTACTGTAGTTTACCAGTTATAAAAGATATTGCAAACATAAAAATTTTTTATAACATCAAAGAATAGGTTATTTTTTTGGTAAGAAATGTGAATAGCGAACTAGCAAAGAGCACTAGAGAAGACATAGAAGAAAAAGTGAAAAAGATTATACTAGAGCACATTAGTAAGGATGTAGAGAAATTCAACAGCTCTTCAAAGCTTTCGGGGCATGGTGCAGACAGTTTAGATGCAGTTGAAATCATCATGGCAGCAGAAGAAGAGTTCGGAATAGAAATTCCAGATGAAGACGCACAAAAAATGGAAACTATGGAGCAAATAGTTGAGTACATTAATAGTAAAAAAGGCTAATAGTTAGTGTTAAATGAGCAGAAGAGTAGTAGTCACTGGTGTTGGTTTAATCACTCCACTAGCGGCAGATGTTGACAACACTTGGTCAAGGCTGATAAAAGGCGAGTCTGGCATAAAAGCAATCAATACAGATAGATTTGACTCTTCTGATCTTGCTTGCAAGGTTGCAGGGCAGGTGCCTGTGCAATCCGATAACATTGAGAATTACTTTAATCCTGTAGGTTATATTTTTGAAAAAGATCTAAAAAGAACGGATCGTTTTATTCATTACGGCATTGCAGCAGCGATTCAAGCTGTGGAAGATTCATCTTTAGAAGATTCAAAAGTAGATAGAAAACGTGTTGGCGTAACTATTGGCTCTGGTATAGGTGGTCTTCCGTCAATTCAGGAAAATGTTATTACCATGCAGGAAAAAGGGCCCAGACGTGTCAGTCCATTTTTTGTCCCTGCAAGTCTAATAAATTTGATATCTGGCCATATTTCTATTAAATACGAATTTACAGGTCCAAACGATTCAGCAGTAACCGCATGTGCAACAGGTGCGCATGCAATCATAAATTCAGCAAGAACTATAAAACTTGGTGAAGCGGATATTATGATTGCAGGTGGAGCAGAAAGTGCACTGTGTAGAGTTGGAATTGCAGGTTTTGCGTCTATGAAGGCATTATCAACTAAATTCAATGATAAACCGGAAGAAGCTTCAAGGCCATGGGATGCAGAACGCGATGGATTTGTCATGGGTGAAGGAGCAGGTATATTGGTGCTGGAGGAATACGAACATGCAAAAAAAAGGGGGACAAAAATACATGCTGAACTGGTTGGGTACGGACTCACAGGAGATGCGCACCACATTACAGCACCACATCCAGAAGGAAGAGGCGCATTTAAGGCAATGCAGCTTGCTTTAAAGAGTGCACAAATTAATCCCGATCAAGTAGGGTATATCAATGCACATGGAACTTCAACACCACTTGGAGATAAAATTGAAGTAATAGCAATGAAACAGTTATTCGGTGACTACGTTTATAAAATACCTGTTTCTTCAACTAAATCTTCTATAGGACATTTACTTGGTGCTGCAGGGAGCGTTGAAGCAATATTCAGTATTCTTGCGTTAAATAATGGAATTATTCCGCCAACCTTAAATTTACATAAACCTTCAGAAGGATGTGATTTAAATTTTGTACCGTTTAAAGCTCAGGAGCATAAAATTAAATATGCGCTTTCTAATTCGTTTGGTTTTGGTGGCACTAATGCATCGCTCATCTTTGGACAAGTGTAATCAATTCTGCTGCTGAATAGCTAAAATGTACGAACATTATGATCTGTGATAGCTATATTATCTGTAATTTGCCTTTTACTGTCGATTTACTATACTTATTTGGTAAGATCTAGCTTAATTAAATGCACAAGATATTAATAAGAAATAACTACAAACCCCTGGTTGGAAAAATCAAGATCAATGGTTCAAAAAATGCTATTTTACCAATAATGGCAGCAAGTCTATTGAGTAGCTTCCCGGTAATTTTGCATAATGTACCTGATTTAATTGATGTGCATCTAATGTCTAAGCTGCTTGAGAGTCTTGGAGCGAAAGTGAACTTTACACACAATAAAGATTATAAAGCAAATCATACTTTGAAAGTTGACTGCGGTAATATCAACAATCACGTAATGTCACATGAAACTGCAAGTAAGCTGCGAGCATCTCTTTTAATGCTAGGTCCAATTCTCAGTAGATTTGGTAAAATCACAACAGTCTTTCCTGGTGGATGCAATATCGGAAAGCGTCCCGTTGATATGCATATCAAAGCATTAGAAGAAATGGGAGCTAAAATTGAAGTTGAAGGCTGTAATATAATTGCAACAGTGAAAGGAAAGCTACAAGGAAAAGAAGTTACACTTGAGAAAATAAGCGTTGGTGCAACAGAAAATATAATAATGGCAGCAACACTTGCAGAAGGAGTGACAATAATAAACAATGCTGCAACGGAGCCGGAAGTTCTTGATTTAATAGAGTTCCTAAAGAAAATGGGTGCTAATATTGAGATTAGTGATACAAGGATCACAATAACAGGAGTTGAAGAATTAAATGGATGTGTTCATAAAATAATACCAGATCGCATAGAAGCAGGCACCTATGCGCTGACTGCTATAATAACCGGTGGTAAGTTGGAGTTAGAAGGAATAAGTCTATCTGATATAAGATGTATTGTGAATGAATTGAAGGCTATAGGGGCTAATGTTGAACTATATAATGAGGGGGTTATGATTTCCAGAAAAAATTGCTCTATTAGGTCTGCTAACATTGCAACAGATCCATACCCCAACTTTCCCAGTGATATGCAACCACAACTGATGTCTGCAATGTGCATCGCTGATGGGATATCAGTAATTGAAGAGAACATTTTTGAAAACAGATTTGCACATGTAGATGAATTGAGAAAGTTAGGCGCTAATATCAGCATCGAGAAAAGCAAAGCTACTATAAGTGGAATAAAAAGCTTATCTGGAGCTAATCTATGTGCCACTGATTTAAGGTCAACAGCAGCTTTGATACTTATTTCTTTGGTAGCCAGTGGAGAAACTATAATAAACAATTCGCATCATTTATGGAGAGGATATGAAGCAATGCACGAAAAACTCAATTCATGTGGAGCTGATATCTCCATTTCATCTTGAGGACATATTATGAATGAAACAACTAAACGAGTCACAGTGAAAGAAATAGATGAAATTCTGTACGAGGAGCATAAGGTACTAGATCATGGGTTTATTCGAGTAATGGATTATATGGGCTCTGATAGCGCTATAGTTCAAGCTGCTCGTGTTTCTTATGGCAAGGGAACAAAACAGATAAGTCAGGATGAAGCACTTATAAAGTATTTAATGAGACATCATCATACAACTCCATTTGAAATGTGTGAAATTAAGTTTCACGTGAAACTTCCAATTTTTGTTGCAAGGCAATGGATAAGGCATAGAACTGCAAATGTAAATGAATATTCGGCAAGATATTCAATACTTGACAATGAATTTTATATACCAAAACCAGAACAGATTGCAAAACAATCTGATAATAATAAACAAGGTAGCGGTGAAGCTTTTGATCCGGACACCTCAAAGGAAATAATGGATTCTCTAACAAATGACTCTAATTTAGTATATTCTCATTATGAAAAATTTATTGAGCAGGGGCTTGCAAGAGAAATTGCCAGAACTAACCTAATGCTTAATTACTACACGCAATTTTATTGGAAAATAGATCTGCATAATCTCCTTCATTTTTTGAAGCTTAGAGCTGATAAGCATGCCCAATATGAAATCAGAGTTTATGCAGAAGTTATGCTGGATATAATAAAAAAATGGGTTCCACTGGCCTACAATGCCTTTGTTGAATATTGCCTAGAATCAGCCTGTATTTCAAGAACTGGTCTAGAAATAATTCGCAAATTAATTAAAGGGGAAAACGTTACTAGAGAAGAAAGTAATATTGGTAAAAGAGAATGGGGCGAGCTGATGTCTATACTTGATAAACAATCTTAAAGATAAAGGCATACGCATAAATCTTTATAGCAATTGTACATATTTATAGATTTATAGGTGTAAGCAACAATTTACCAGTATTGTTATCAACTGATATATCAATTATTTTTGAGTTTGTTCTTTCTGTTGTTTCATAAAGTTCCTCAGCTTTCTTTAACATTAATGTTGCATTTCTAAGCGTAACGTAAATCTCACAATAGTCTGGAGAATTTTCAATATACATATTATATGAATAAAAATTTACAGCCAGTTCTACTGCCCTACAAACCTCCTCTGATGTAAAATTAGCAACTCCTGTATTAGGACAAAAGCCAACGGCTCCTCTATTAGGGTCAAAAAATATGTATTTACCATTCTCTGCTTTATATACCAACATAAGACCTGCTGCAAAAGGTGATGACAAAATGATGTGAGAGAGGTAAAAGAAGAATAAGCAGATTGAGTAAGGTAAAAAAATGAGCTTTAGTTACTATAACATAAAGAAACATCCAAGAAACTTTCGTAATATAACAGGTTTAACTGTAGAGGAGTTCGAAAAGGTGGTGGAAAAAGTGAGGTCTGAGTGGGAAAAACTTGAAAAACAAAAAAAGTGCCATGGTAGAAGATCACAACTACCAACTCTGGAAGATAAGTTATTTTGCGTAATTTTGTACTATCGCACTTACATAACACACAGATTTTTAGGGTGCCTGTTCAATGTGCACAACGCAAATGTGTGTAGGTTACTGAAGAAAATAGAGCCATTACTTGCCAAAAAAGTTACTATCACAAAAGATAGAAGTATGACGCCAGAAAAAACACTGAAGATTTTGGCTGATGTTACAGAACAGCAAATACAGAGACCAGAAGATAGTAAAAAACGGAAGAAATCATATTCAGGAAAAAAAAGAACCAACACTATGAAAACTGAGATTATTATCGAAGAAGGAGGAAGAATTTTATCAGTGTCAAAGTCATACCGTGGTAGAATTAGTGATTTTCGCATAAGGAAACAAGAAAAATATTTACCACTTGATAGCATAAAACATGCCGATTCTGGATATCAAGGTTGGCAAAAATTGCAAAGCAATGTTATAATTCCATATAAAAAGTATCGTAAAAAGCCATTAACTCAAGAGCAGAAAGAGCATAATAGAAGATTAGCATCATTTAGAATGAGAGTAGAAAATAAGATCCGAGAGATAAAGATATTTAAAATTATGTCGAATGTTTATCGCAATTTTCAGAAAAAATATAACCTGAGGTTCAATATTATTGCTGGTATTGTAAATCTTAAGCACGCCTTTTAGTTAACCTTGATTTTATTCACCCTCCTTCCCTTTTTTTTATCGCTTGATTCGCAGCAGGTCTTGTCTTCGACATAATCACGTTCACAAAAAAGCTAGCCTATAAGAAATAATTTAAAAAAGTTTTAATCTAATCGTTTTTGCAGAGCAGCAACTCCCGGCATTTCATCGCCACTTAACCAATCTAAAAATGCTCCTCCACCAGTGGAAACATATGTAAAATCCTTATCGGTAAGGCCTGCAGCGCTTATTGCAGATAGACTATCGCCTCCCCCTATTATGCTGGTTAACTTTCCTTTGTGCGTTAAGTCACTTACGATTTTCATTACCCCTATTGTACCACTTGCAAAAGCTGAATGTTCAAAAACACCAATAGGTCCATTCCACAGCAGAGTCTTACTGCTTGCTATTATACTGCTTATTGTACTCAAAGTTTGTGGTCCGATATCCAAAATTATATCACCGTCCAAAATGGACTCAGTTCTTCTTGAAATACTAGTGCTGTAATCAGAGTTTACTGCAACCAGAACGTCTTCTGGCACAACTATTTTGCAATTGTTTTTATTTGCTGTTTCAACAATATTATGTAGAAGGTCGTCAACACCATTTTGAAAGAAAGATTTCCCTATATTTACTTTGCTAAATGACAAAAAATTATTGGCTATTGCACCACCTAGAACTAGGTAATCAACCTTTTCTGTTAGCTTCATAAGCACTTTTATTTTAGTTGATATTTTAGCTCCCCCAACTATCGCAGTAATAGGTTTAGCTTTAAATGATACAGCTTTTTCAAGATACTTTAGCTCATCTTGCAAGCAAAATCCCGCATAAGAAGGTAAAAATTCTGTAATGCGTGAAATAGAAGCGTGAGCTCTGTGAGAGCAAGAAAATGCATCATTTACATATATATCCGCTAGAGATGCTAGTTGTTTGGCAAAATTTGAGTCACTTTGCTCTTCCTCTTTATAAAATCTTAGATTCTCTAGTAATATTATATCTCCTGCATCCATAGCACTCACTGCTTTTTGCACTTTTTCACCAACGCAATCATCAATGAATTTCACTTTTTTATTTAGTAACTGCGATAAAGTGTCAATTACATTTTTTAGCGACAGATTATTGTCTCTGGCCTTTGGGCGTCCAAAATGCGATATAATAATAATCTTTGCACTTGCATTCACTAAATACTGAGTAGTAGGCAATGCTCTCAAAATACGAGTGACATCACGAATTTCTCCATCTTTTATAGGAACATTGAAGTCAACTCTAAGTAAGACGGCTTTATTGTGAAGATCACAATTTTCTATACTAGGTATGTTCATTACAAAATTGAAGCTATAAAGTCACTATACAGCAGTTTGATCTAAAGTAAAGTTTTAAGCTTACGAACGTTTAAGGAAATTTGCATCCAGGTGGTGTCAGCTACTTTCATCTGCCACCTGCAAATTGCAATGTTCGTACAGTACGCTACTTGGATGACACCGTTGAAAGAAATGAACCGCCTTTTCAAAATTGTTTTGAATAGAGGAATAACATTCACAAGTAAAATTTCATATTACCATTTTTTAATTTATGTATTATAATAAGCTTAATCTATAAGAAAACAAAGTTGGAAAAGTTGGAAGAACTAAGCAAAAACTGGGTGATAAGAACGGGAAGATTTTTATCTTCATTGTTTTTTTTACTGTTGATTGCGCTATCAATACGTAGTTTTTTATTCGAGCCATTTCATATACCTTCTGGTTCAATGAAAAGCACTCTGCTTGAAGGAGATTATATTTTTACCAGTAAATATTCATATGGTTACAGTAAGCACTCCTTTCCATTTTCCCCTAATATTTTCAGCGGCAGGATTTTTTATACCCCTCCAAAGCGTGGCGACATAGTAGTTTTCAAACCCACGAGAAATGACAGCATCAGGTTTGTTAAGCGAGTAATAGGAACACCAGGTGACAAAGTGCAAATGATAGAGGGAGAATTATACCTAAATGATCAGAAAGTAGAGCGAAGGCAAATTGAAAGTTTTTTTGATTATGAGTCGAATCGTAACATACCAAGATATATAGAAACGCTTTTAAGTGGCAAGGAGCATGAGATTTTGGTAGATAACATTTCTAATAAGCTATCATATAACACTCCGGTTTATTATGTACCTAACGATCAATTTTTTGTTATGGGAGACAATAGAAATAATTCTTTGGATAGCAGGTTTCCTGAAGTTGGTTTTGTACCAATGGAAAATATCATTGGGCGTGTAAGCATAGTTGGTTTATCATTTAAATTAGGAAAGGTCGATTGGTTACCATTTAATTTCAGACTACCTGTTGCTCTGAGATTAAATAGAGTATTGCACAAGGTTGTGTAAGTTTTTTCTACCTATCTGTTAATTCACACAACTCTAAAGAAGAATTTTCTAACTCGGCGATAGCGTTGTTAATTTCATTCAAGTCATTGCCTTGTAAAGCGTTTTTTGCGTTTTGTAATAGGTTTTTCAACTTTTGATCAGTGGAAACATTTTCAACTAGATGTATGAGCTTGTTACCGTTAATTTTAGCCTCTGCAAGGGAACGAGCCTTCATATCTTCATCAAAGCTGTTTATTGACTGGTCAACCATATCTTGAATATCGTCTTCACTTAAGCCAAAACTTGAATTTACTTCAACTGTCTGCTCAATTCCAGTAGCTTTTTCTCTTGCAGTAACAGTCAAGATTCCGTCAACGTTAACTGTAAATTCTATTTCAATTCTTGCAGAACCTGCAGGCAGTGGCGATATACCTTTTAGTTCAAACTGCGCTAGAGATTTGTTATCCTCTATCATTTCACGTTCTCCCTGACAAACGTGAATTTTCATTGCTGGTTGCCCATCAACATAAGTTGTAAACTCTTTTATCTCTGAAACTGGTAGTGGTGTATTTCTTGGTATGATTTTTTCAACTATGCCTCCCATAGTTTCTATGCCAAGCGATAAGGGTAAAACATCCAGGAGAATATTCCTATCTTTTGAGCTCGAAGTTAAATCATGAGCCTGCAGAGCTGCCCCAATGGCAACTGCTTTATCCGGATCCACGTCATTTAGTACTTTATTTCCAAAGAGTTTAACTAGTGAATTTTGAACCAATGGTGTTCTAGTTGCACCACCAACTAAAATTACTCCTTTTATATCATCAATTTTAAGATCTATGTCGCTTATAGTACGAGTGACTATATTGATAGTCTTATTAACTAAAGGACTTATTGCCTGTTCGAGCTTCTCTCTAGTTATTTCACATTCAAATGGCTTGCCGTTAATGTTAAAGCCAAAAGTGCCTGATGCATTTTCACTTAAGTATTCTTTCGCGGTACGGATATTGCAGGTTCCAGCGTTATGTGTAGGAATGACATTAAGGTGTGTTGTCGACTCCTTGTTTAAACCTACTTTTTCTCTATACTTATCAAGTACAATTGAACTTAGTAGGTGATCAAAATCATCACCGCCGAGTTTGGTATCACCACCAACCGCAAGGACTTGAAACACTCCTTGATGTAATTTCAACATTGAAATATCAAATGTTCCTCCACCAAGGTCATAAACTGCATATATTCCACTGTTATTGTTCTTTTCAATGGAATAAGAAAGCGCTGCAGCGGTTGGCTCGTTAACGAGGCGAAGAACTTCTATGCCAGCTAATTTTGCTGCATATTTAGTTGCGTTACGTGCTGAATCGTCAAAGTAAGCTGGCACAGTAATTACTGCTTTTTTCACTTTTATCCCTGTGGATTTTTTTACCCTCTCGCATAAAGCTTTTAATATCTCAGCAGAAATCTCAACAGGAGTAAGATACTTCTCCTCTGAGCATTTTACTCTAATAACTTTTTCACTTTCGTTATCTATTTCAAAATTGAAGCCTTCTTTATTTAATTCTTCAACACTTTCACCCATTAAACGCTTTATTGAGTAGATTGCATTTTGACCGACGTCACAGCCAGTTTTCAATGTATTATTTTCATACGAAATAACAGAAGGCAGTAGCTCTCTTCCCTGCTCATCTTTAAATATCTCCACGTTGCCAGCTTTATTTACCATAGCAATTAAAGAGTTAGTAGTGCCAAGATCTATACCAAAAACTACTTCACTTGAATTTGGTTCAGAAATTTGAATTGGTTGCATTCTTTTTCACCTCCTCAAATGACTTATATAAATATTTCAATCTTAAGACTTGTGTAGCAGCTCCATCAAAATTCTTTACAGCAAAAGTGTTAATTAGGTTTTTAACGCAATCTTTTATTTTTTCATCAACCATCCTACTTGCAAATTGTAGATCATCGCAGTCCAGCAAATATTCTCTTATTTCCATTGATTCATTTAATATCTCAGAATTTAGATGATCTTTTTGGCTTTTTACCCTAAAAAGATCCAGCAAATACTCGGCACGTTTTAGTGGTGACTTTAGCACCTGATAAGCTTTGTTAATATTAATTATATTTTTAGATTGTCCTTCGTTTATCTCAGTCCTGCTTAGCTCAATATATTTTTTCTCTAACTCATCAAAGCTGATATTGAAAGTTGGTTCAATTTCAAACAATGTAAAATAGCTGCTAGACATGAAAACTCTCTCCACAACCACATTTTCCTTTTTCATTAGGATTTTTGAAAACAAAACCCGATGAAAATTTTTCTTCTACATAATCCATTTTAGAGCCAAGAATAAACATGACAGATTTTGGATCGATCAACACCTTGACTTTTTGACCATCACTGCAACTTTCTTCAATTATCGACTCTAAAGGACGAATATCATATGCATATTCAATATCATATTTTAAACCGGAACATCCCTTTTGTTTAATTAGCACTCTTATTCCTATTGCTTCTTCTGATTTCTCAAGGTTAGCATGCTTTTTTTGATCCAATAAATACCTTATCCTTTCTACTGCTTCCGCAGTTATAGTGATAAGTTTTTTATTCTTTTTTACAGTTTCACCTCCGCCTACTTCTTGATATTCACCCATGTTCGTAGCTTCTTAATTCTTTTGTTTACTTTGATAGTCATGAATAGCAGCCTTTATAGCATCTTCAGCAAGTACCGAACAGTGTATCTTCACTGGAGGTAAAGACAACTCTTCCACTATTTGAGTATTCTTTATCTGCGTTACATCCTCAATAGCTTTTCCTTTTATCATCTCTGTTAACAAGGAACTTGAAGCAATGGCAGAACCACAACCAAAAGTTTTAAATTTTGCATCTTCAATAACACCTTTGTCATTGACCTTTATCTGCAATTTCATTACATCACCGCACGATGGTGCACCAACTAAACCAGTACCAACACTTGGATCATTTTTATCCAGAGAGCCAACATTCCTTGGATTTTCATAATGATCTAAAATTTTCTCATTATAACTCATAAAATTACCTATAAACTGCTATTTTACATTATAACACATTTAGGTTGAAAACTAAAGTAAATACAACGTTTTACGTGTATTTTACTTTCAGAATACACGTAAAACGAGTGTTTAACTTTACAAATACACATAATACGTGTATTTCTTTACAACCAGCGTCTCTATGTTGTCATTAAGTTTATAATTTTAAAAGGAGCATTCCCTTGAGTTTATTTGGTAACCTTTATAAAGGCCTGTTAAAAACTTCTTCTCGCTTTAGCGACGGGGTGAAAAGTATTTTTTCTGGCAAAAAAAAATTAGATCAGTCGCTTTTAGATGAGCTAGAAGAATTGCTAATTAGCATGGACATTGGTCATAAGACTTCTAAGTTGATTATCGATAGGCTCACAAGCATCAAATTTGACAAGGAAGTTGAGTATAATATTATCACGCAGCAGTTAATGAACGAGATAGAAGCCATATTAAACCCTGTCGTGCAACCGTTAATTTTGAACAAAAAACCACATATAATAATGGTATGCGGAGTAAACGGTAACGGTAAAACCACAACTATAGGTAAGCTCGCATATAAATATAAGGAAATGGGAAAATCCGTTATGCTTGTTGCATGCGACACATTTAGAGCTGCTGCTAGTGAACAATTAAACATTTGGGCAGAACGTTCTGATTGCTTGATTGTTACTGGAGAGTATGGTAGTGACTCTGCAAGTGTGGCATATAGAGCTGTAAGTCAAGCTATAAAAGATAACGTTGATGTTGTTCTAATTGACACAGCAGGAAGGCTGCAAAATAATGTGAACCTTATGGAGGAATTATCAAAAATATATAGAACGATAAAGAAATTAGATGATACTGCTCCTCATGACGTTATTTTAGTTCTTGATGCAACTACCGGCCAAAATGCTTATAGCCAATTAGAGGCATTTAGTAAAATGGTCAATGTTACTGGGCTAATCGTAACAAAGCTAGATGGCACCGCTAAGGGCGGAGTGGTAATTGGACTTGCAGAAGCTTATAAGATAAAGTTACATGCTATAGGAATTGGCGAAAATATAGAGGACTTAAGGGAGTTTACTAGTAAAGAATTTGCTGAAGCATTATTTAATTGTAATTAAAGACTTCTCTTAATTCCCTTACGTGACCAAGCTTGATTATTTCAATATCATGAGAAGAATAGTTACCATTTTTAGGCATAATTGCTTTTTTGAATCCTAACTTTTGTGCTTCTTTTAGTCTGAGATCAGCATGCGAGACATTCCTAATTTCTCCTGAAAGTGCAACTTCACCGCAGATTATTGAAGAAGTTGGCAGCGGTAAATTTACTACACTTGAAATAAGGGAAGCAGCAACAGCAAGATCAGCCGATGGTTCCTGTATTTTGAGTCCCCCTGCAATGTTTAGGTATACCTCTTTATCATGCAAAAACATTTTGCAACGAGCATTTAGCACTGCGATGATCATAGCCAATCTATTAATATCCCACCCAACTACTGCCCTTCTTGGGGTTGCCATATTAGTTCCTGCTATTAATGCTTGCACTTCCATTAAAATTGGTCTTGAACCTTCAATTCCTGCAAATACGGCGCTGCCAACTACTTCTCTGTCATGGGCCATCAGAAACAATGATGATGGGTTATCAACAGGCACAAGTCCTGCTTCAGACATCTCAAAAACACCAATTTCATTTGCAGGGCCAAATCTATTCTTAATAGTACGCAAAATGCGGTATTGATTGCTATTTTCACCTTCAAAATATAATACCGTATCCACCATATGCTCCAAAGTTTTAGGTCCAGCTATTTGTCCATCCTTAGTTATATGGCCAACTATTAAGAGGGAAATACCATATTGTTTCGCAAGAATGGTTAATTCATGTGCGCAAGTGCGGACCTGAGTTACAGTTCCTGGTGCTGATGTAATTCTGCTATCATACATTGTTTGTATAGAGTCAATTACTAAGAATTTAATACTTTTATTTTCCTTTATTGTTGCTACTACATCAGTTAAAGACACTGTAGATAAAAGCTTAATTTTAGGTTCATTTATCTTAAGACGCTTTGCTCTGAGACTCACTTGCTCTAAAGATTCCTCGCCAGATACATAAAGACATTCAAAAGAGGAAAGTTGCACAACATTAGCTGCAATTCTAAGCAAAAGGGTGGATTTCCCAATTCCAGGTTCGCCACCAATTAAAATGCTAGCACCTTGAACGATACCCCCACCAAAAACTCTATCTAATTCTTCTATTCCTGTTAAAAAACGACTTGGAGTGATAATTTCGCTACCGATAACGTCTTTATTAAAATTGGTGCAGATATACTTCTTTTGCTCGTTTTTACTGCTATTTCCTCAACAACTGTATCCCAATTGTCACATGCAATACACTTCCCTACCCACCTGCCAGTGCTATGACCACAGGATTGACATACATATACAGTTTTCATCAAAGCCAAAATTATTTTGTTGTAATTGTAATAAAAATTAGCTGAATATGCGAAGTAAATCTAAACACTGAGTCTCACAAACGTTTTGGTGCGAAGATAATTGTCATAAGTTGTGCCATTTAAATTCATGCACAATGATTGCACGAACGCTTCCCTCCAGGATCCAAGTAGCTCCTTCTCCCGTCATTCCAGTAGCATCCTTTTTTGTCATCCCAGTGCCCAGACACTGGTTCACTCTATAATAGCAGTGCTCTTTTTTTTGTCATCCGAGTAGCCCCTTTCTTGTCATCCGAGTAGCCCCTTTTTTGTCATCCAGTGCCCAGACACTGGGATCCAGCTTCTTTTTTTCTAGATTCCAGACTGGAATGACACCTCTCTTGGGCTCTTTTAGCCATGTCATCCCAGTGCGTGACACTGGGATCTAGTCTTTATTATGCAGCCACTTATTTAAAGTGAAGTTTTCTGGATCCCAGTGTCAAGCACTGGAATGACAAGAAGAGGGTACTTGGATAAGAGGCATTGCCCTTCTGGTAGGCCCAAATCACAATGTTCGTACAGTTATGCGCGGTATCTTAGCATAGATCCCGCTAACACGTAGCGGGATGACGAATTGCTTAACCGTCATTCCGCCGCAGACCGTCATACCGCGATTCATTCGCGGTATCTCATCCGCTAACACGCAGCGGGATACTTGACCTTTACAGGGATGACGGTTGTCGTTTAGTTACAAACATTAAGAAATTTACCAAACGAAAAAAAGGCAAAAGAAGCCCCGTGGTGCGAGTTTTGACTCTATATTACTGTAAGTGGCGCTGTAATAATGTGCTGACGCTTAGTTTAAGCGCGATTTGGCTGAATGTAGAAAAAATAAAAAAGACATGCAGCCGCTATAATTTTATGTAATCCGCCAATAAATACTCTGAGTTTTTTACTGAATTTTGTCATTGAGCCTGCAGGTCAAAAACAAGTTTTGAGTCATAAATACCCTTGCTATCATAATAAAGGGGCTGGCGAAGCTGTCAAGGAAGTTTTTGTTTCTAACGGTTGTTGCCAAAAACTATACAAAAAGTCTAATGAGTTAACTTCCATATATCCTAAGTAGTTCTTGTGCATTAGCTTTGATTAGGATAGGGCATTTTCTGTCATTTAATAGGGAACGCAATATTTCAGTTGCACCCTTAACGTCGTTATTGTGTATCTTTACTATAGCGATGGCTTCTTGGCTTGAATAAGGGTATACTGTGCTTGATTCTAAATTATCAATTTTGTCTTTATTTATTTTTTCACCGTTGGAGTGAAGTAAGCTCATTACTTCTAAATATTGTGCTAACTCACGAAAAACATCAGGAGCATCTTTATCATCTGCCAAATCATTATAAATAGATGCTGTGTCTGTTGGCATTGAATCTGAGATATGATTGAATGCGCGTTCAAAAATTGCTAAATACTCCCAATTTGAATCTATTTCTTCTAGCAGCGGCTTATTATCTTTTTTTAAGAATAATACTTCGTAAAACTTGTCACCTGCAGTTATAGATTGTTTTGTGTTATCAATGTTGCGCAATAAGTATAATGTGATGCCAACTAACATTGGCGCGAGTGCAAGCAGAAAGATGTATTTTTTCATGGTAATATTCCAAATAGTTATATATTTATACATTAATGCTTTTGATTTGCAAAACATATTGACATAGTGATTATATCACATAATAATATTCTTAAAGTTGTTTGAATAGTTGGAGATTAAAATATTTCTAAAGTAGAAATAAAGACAGCAGTATTAAGCTAAATTATTTTTTGTCGGATTTATCCGATGTACCCTCAACCTTTTATAGGTTGAAGTCTAAATTTGAGAGTTTGATCCTGGCTCAGAATGAACGCTGGCGGCAGGCCTAACACATGCAAGTCGAACGGAGTTATATTGTAGCTTGCTATGGTATAACTTAGTGGCAGACGGGTGAGTAATGTATAGGAATCTACCTAGTAGTACGGAATAATTGTTGGAAACGGCAACTAATACCGTATACGCCCTACGGGGGAAAAATTTATTGCTATTAGATGAGCCTATATTAGATTAGCTAGTTGGTGGAGTAATAGCCTACCAAGGCAATGATCTATAGCTGATCTGAGAGGATGATCAGCCACACTGGAACTGAGATACGGTCCAGACTCCTACGGGAGGCAGCAGTGGGGAATATTGGACAATGGGCGAAAGCCTGATCCAGCCATGCCGCATGAGTGAAGAAGGCCTTTGGGTTGTAAAGCTCTTTTAGTGAGGAAGATAATGACGGTACTCACAGAAGAAGTCCTGGCTAACTCCGTGCCAGCAGCCGCGGTAATACGGAGAGGGCTAGCGTTATTCGGAATTATTGGGCGTTAAAGGCGCGTAGGCGGATTAGTAAGTTAAAAGTGAAATCCCAAGGCTCAACCTTGGAATTGCTTTTAAAACTGCTAATCTAGAGATTGAAAGAGGATAGAGGAATTCCTAGTGTAGAGGTGAAATTCGTAAATATTAGGAGGAACACCAGTGGCAAAGGCGTCTATCTGGTTCAAATCTGACGCTGAGGCGCGAAGGCGTGGGGAGCAAACAGGATTAGATACCCTGGTAGTCCACGCTGTAAACGATGAATGTTAAATATGGGAAGTTTTACTTTCTGTATTACAGCTAACGCGTTAAACATTCCGCCTGGGGACTACGGTCGCAAGATTAAAACTCAAAGGAATTGACGGGGACCCGCACAAGCGGTGGAGCATGTGGTTTAATTCGATGCAACGCGAAAAACCTTACCACTCCTTGACATGGAAATTATACCTATTCGAAGGGATAGGGTCGGTTCGGCCGGATTTCACACAGGTGTTGCATGGCTGTCGTCAGCTCGTGTCGTGAGATGTTGGGTTAAGTCCCGCAACGAGCGCAACCCTCATCCTTAGTTACCATCAGGTAATGCTGGGACTTTAAGGAAACTGCCAGTGATAACTGGAGGAAGGTGGGGATGATGTCAAGTCATCATGGCCCTTATGGAGTGGGCTACACACGTGCTACAATGGTGGCTACAATGGGCTGCAAAGTCGCGAGGCTAAGCTAATCCCTTAAAAGCCATCTCAGTTCGGATTGTACTCTGCAACTCGAGTGCATGAAGTTGGAATCGCTAGTAATCGTGGATCAGCACGCCACGGTGAATACGTTCTCGGGTCTTGTACACACTGCCCGTCACGCCATGGGAATTGGTTTCACTCGAAGCTAACGACCTAACCGCAAGGAGGGAGTTATTTAAAGTGGGATCGGTGACTGGGGTGAAGTCGTAACAAGGTAGCAGTAGGGGAATCTGCAGCTGGATTACCTCCTTGGGCTTTGTGCATAACTTACCATTTTTAATGATGGTGTTGTTATGTGCTATACTGCTGTCTTTACTTCTACTTTATTTTAATTTCCCGATAATGGAATTTTATGAGTGATAGGCCTCTTTCTCCACATTTACAAATATATAAAGTACAAGTTGCTAGTTTCTCTATTATGCACAGATTGACTGGTATCTTGCTATTCCTTTTATTAATGATACTTTCTTGGTATTTCATATTACATGTTTACTTTCCTGAGTTATTTATAGTAAAGTACTTAAATGCATTATTATTCACTCCTGTTGCTAAATTAGCTTATGTCTTATGTTTCATAAGTTTTGTATATCATTTTCTTAATGGTATTCGTCATTTATTGTGGGATGTTGGGCTTAATTTAGAAATTACTGGCGTTTCAAGGAGTGCTATACTGCTGACAGTAACGCTACTTCTTTCTACTATTGCTTTTTTATTTATGTTTATATGAGTCAACCTGGAAATTCAGTACATCATTGGTGGGTCCAGCGTGTTTCTGCGGTAATTTTACTGCTCCTGTTTCCTTGGTTTATCTATTCATTTTCTTGCGCATTTTATACTGATAGCTCTTTGTCTTTTAGTGAAAAATTTATTAATCACCCTCTAGAGCTTTTATTTTTTGTTGTATTGTTGTTTTGCATTTTTTGGCACGCAGTTCTTGGAATGCAGGTAGTGTGTGAAGATTATATACACAGCGTATCTCTAAGGATTTTCACAATTACATGCATAAAGTACTTATCAAGCATTACTTATATAACCCTCGCTTTTACAATCTTTGTCTTCTACAGGCATATTTTCTTGTAAAATTGCCAATTCTGTGTTAATATATTATTAGTGTACTAGTTTTATCATTGAACTATAGCGATTTTGGTTTAGCAATATGTTAGAGACATTGAAAAAGTGGGGAATAGACCTTACGCTAAAGGTGAAGGATCTATTTAGTTCATCTGAGTCTCAAGTTTATGTCAAAAACCTCAGAAAGGTAATGATATATGAGGATGGACGAAAGTGTCAATATCTAAAAAATTATGATCAGATTGTAGATTCTGGGAGAGTTATAAAAAAAAATGACAAGCTTGTAAAAGATAAAGACGGAAATCCAGAGTACCAGCTTATATATAATGAATACAAATTTGATCTAGCCTTGGTTAAGGAAATTGATAAAAAATCTTACTTTACTATTGACTTTTTAGTTAGTAAAGGTAGGCGTGAGGTTAATGATTATAGTAAATTTTATAAGCCATTTAAGTTTTCAAAAATAGATCTTGAAAAACACTTGCCGGTCTTTGAGGTTGATACTAAGTTACTTAGATTAACTAATTCTTCTTTTCTTGCTAAAAAAGGTTGCTTCATCAATGATGACACGGGAGAAGTTGATGAGAAAGATAGAGATGAAAAAGGAAGAAATGGAGAATTATTATACACTAGTAATTACAAGAAGCTAAGCACCCATTTTTCAGAAATTAGAGATCAGAATGGTAATCTAGAGCTAGATAAAAGTCTTATATCTGTTCCTATCGTTTTTGCTACAAGCTTGGCTAAAGTTGTACTAAATTGTTGACCTCTCTTCCTATAAAGTTAGGGGAGTATTTAATAAGCGAACAAAACCCAATTGCAAAGTCTTTTGGCTATCTTTTGTTCACCCCTGCAATGGCAGTAAAAAATTTAGTGAATATGGGAGCTACCATGCTTAAGGCTCCAATTTTATTATTTGTAGCAGATAAGAAGAAGTATGGTGATGATTACTTCACTATGTGGAAACACCAATTGAAAGGATGTTGGGAAGAAGCAAAAA